>CM040762.1:13090052-13102552 GCA_022829145.1 Albula goreensis
GGAGGGGATGAAAGAAATCAATGCAAGAAAAAATAATGGCAAAAATAATAATAATGATAAGAGAGAAAGAGAGTGGGAAGGAGGGAAAGCGAAAGATAGGGAGGGGATGGAGAGCAAGAAGGAGGGGGGAGGATGGAGTGGTGATGGAGAGAGGAGATGTATTAGGGAAAAAAGAAAGGAACAGAGGAAAGTGGAAAGTGAGAGGGAGTGAGAGAGGGAAGGAGAGAATTAGGCGATAGGGAGAGAGTGTGGGTGCAAGGAGGTAAGGATGGAGATGAAAGGAGAAAAGAGAGAAAGAGAGAGAAAGGTATGAGATGAATCATTACACTGACAGTTCAAGTGATTCACGCACACATCATTTGTTTTAGTAGCTGTTCAAGGGCGATAGAGCTGTTGTTGCCCAAACACTGTAAGTACTGTGTTCAAGCATGGTCTGATTACCTCTGTCTCACTGACATTTAAACCAACTTTCCTCTGGTTTAAATATCAGTGCATTACAGCTCTATAGGGTCTGGTTTGAACACACACACACACACACACACACACACACATGCACTCACACATGCATACTCTCACTCTTTCTGTCCCTTTCACATACACACATAGACACATACACACACTCACATATGCACACACACATACATACTGACAAACATGTAAACATACACACATTTACAGACACATACACACTCATACATTGTGCACACACACACACATGCAAACATACACAAACACACACACACGCACATACGCGAATGAATATAGAGTACACACACATATATTCACGCATACACACAAACACACACAGAAATGCACGCACGTGCACACACACACACACACACAAACACACACTGGCAGTAGTACAGAAGGGTTGTAATAAGTCCATATTCCCACAGAGGGACTGTGGTGCCAGACGGCTGACAGGGAGGGGAGGGGAGGAGGGGCGGGGATGATTGGTGGAAATCCGGTTGCTAAGGAAATAACTGACATCATCACATAATGACATAACAGGAAACCTCTAATGTGTGTGGGCAGGAACAGTGGGAGGCAGGTATGTGTAGGTGGGTTACGGAGGGGGAGGTGTGAGCATGTATGTGTGGGGATGCGGTACAGGTGTGTGTGCATGTGTGTGTGGCAGGATAACCAGGTGTGTGTTGGTGGGGGATATATATGTGTGTGTTTGCATGAAGCAGACTGGGTAAGTGTGTATGTGTGCGTGTGGTTGGGGGTGTCTCACACACAAGACTGTCTGCTGCAGCATTCACCTGATAAAACAAGCGCAGCTCTACTGGATGTCTGAACCTGTCCCACAATGCAACTGTTTCTTGCCACAGCCCAGGAAGTACTGATTTTTAGGGCCTGGGAGCTGAGCTGGGCTGACAACTAATCTAGACTGGGCTGGACTTGCTGAAGTTGTCTGAGGTAGATGAGGCTTGACTTGGTCAGGGGTTAGTCTGGGCTGGATTGAACTCTGTAAAAGTAAGTTGGGTTCTGTTGGAAATGGGTTCTTGTTCAAAGTAAGATTGATTCAACCCCTCAATGTGCTGCACTCTGCTCCTTCTTCCACATCACCTGTTACCTGGGGGCTCAGTAAGGGTGAGTAAGCCCAACACATCTTCACTACCTGAACATGGCCTATTGGCACTTACACACCCCAGCCAGCAGGGAGTGCAATGCAGCATAGTGTCAATCCCCAGCGTGCGCTGACACAATGAACATAAACTGTTTTAGCTGTTTAACATGTATTTGTGTGTGAGAAAAAGAGTGACTGTATGAGTGGAAGAGAGAGAGGCAAGGAGGCAAGTATACGTGTGTGAGAGAGAGAAAGTGTGAAAGAGAGAGACAGACTGTGTTAACATGTATGTGTGTGTGTGTGTGTGTGTGAGAGAGAGAGAGAGAGAGAGAGAGAGAGAGAGAGAGAAAACAACACAGGCAGATTGTATGTGAGTGGGGGAGAGAGCGTGTGAGTGTAAGGCAGAGACAGAGAGAAGGAGCGCGCATGTGTGTGAGAGAAGAGAAAAGGAAAAGGCAGACAGTCAGGAATGCACAGGTGCTGTTGCAGTGTGTATTGGTCAGAGTGGAAGAGAGCTAGAGAGAAGGAGAGGGAGAGGGCAAATAAGGTTACTTCCTGTGAAATGAGAATTGAGGGCTGGGTTAATTCCACAAAGGACAGGGGGGATCTTTTCATTCAGAGACTCCAAGGGGTCAAGAAGCACAAGTTCAGATCTACACACACATGCACACAAGTACGCACGCACACACACATGCCCTCACAAATGCACACTTACATGATGCACACGCATCCATGTACACACAAAAACTCTCAAAAACACTGCAAAACAGAAACAGACAAACACACAAAATCACACACACACGGTAATCATACCCTCACTCTCACACTCATGCTGTGAGTGATTGTGGGTGGGAGCTCTCATCAGTGGGTCAAATGCTCTTTTGCTCTTCAGTCTCTTACACTCTCCTCTCCAGACCTGAGTATGAAACAGTGGTCATGACTTTGCTGGTCAGCCAGCCAGGACAGACTGCAGCTGGACCAAAGAGCCAGGAGATTCCAGGAATCTCCTGGGTCTATGGATAGTGTGCATTGGAGGTCGCTTTCTACTTCCTGTGTTACTGTGTCCCTCATTCAGAGGTCAGGCATGTGTGTATGTGGGGTCTTGTGTGTATGTCTTGTGTGTGTGTGTGTGTGTGTGTGTGTGTGTGTGTGTGTGTGTGTGTGTGTGTGTGTGTGTGTGTGTGTGTGTGTGTGTGTGTGTGTGTGTGTGTGTGTGTGTGTGTGTGAGTTCTGGTTTGTGAATGTTTGGTTGTTTTTCCTCCATTCTGTGGTCTTAATGACTTAACTACTTGGCAGGTGTTATACTACTTCTCAAGATAATACAATGAAGATTATGCTTGAGCCATACAGTCAAATAAAACTGCATGCCAGCCTACTTTGGGAATTGTGTAGGAGTGAATGTGCACTGCTAATGAAATAATTGGAGCAGTTAAGCTTAGGCAGTTGTTTGGATCAAAGCCTGACACATACAGCCGGAGATAATACAGAGAATTGTGGGTCCTGACTACAGTAGTGCTCCAGACTGCCCCTGGAGTGAAGGACAGATCAATCTAAGGCACATACCTGAACTAAACACGAAACAAATGTAACAGCCAACCAACCAACCAACCAACCATTCATTCATTCATTCATTCATTCATTCATTCATTCATTCATTAAATCAATCAAGCATTCAACCAACCAATCCATCAACCAATCCATTAATCAAAACCAAACCAGTCTACTGATCATTAAATCAATAAATCAATCTGTGAAAAGATCAATCAGTGGTGCCACGCATCAGTCATACAGTCAATCAGTCAAGTGATCAATCAATCAGGTCAATTAACATGGACGGGGTAACATAAGTTCCTTATCATTAATTAACGATTGGACAGAGGGAATTATTCATCACCCAGTGAAAACGGCGGGAGACGAGGGAGGAAGAGGAGGAAGAGGAGGAGGAGGAAGAGTTGCATGAAAATCAAAGGAAATAAAAAAATTGTGAAAACGGAGCGGAAAGCTGGTGGGGAACAGTCTCATATGATTATAGTCATATAGACCAGGGGTATTGGTAAAGACACACAGATAGCAGGACTGGGAGAGCAGGATTGTGTGTGTGTGTGTGTGTGTGTTTTTTTGTATGAGTATGTTTTTGGCATTTGGGGGGTTGGTAGCCAGGGGGTGGGGGTGGGGGTTGGGGGGGTGAGGGGGTTGCGGTTTCCTGTAATGAGTAAAAAGAAATGTAAAAACATGAACATGCCCCTCATGGCCAGCATGCGGCCTAAAGGGGAGGGGCTGGGACTAAGGCAGGAGGGGCTGGGCCTGATGGGGGAGGGGCCTGGCCTGAGGGGAGAGCAGATTCATAACTCTGGGTCTAAGGGAGGAGGAGCTGTCTGTGGGACTTGAGGCCCTTGAGAATCAAAGGGCAGTGAACAATCAGGTCAACCCCACTGAGACGAGAGATAGTGAACAGTACAGGTAAAGGGAGAGTGAGAAACACAGAGATTTAAACAAGTATAAAAGAGTGAAAGAGCAAGAGGGAGAAAGAGTGAAAGAGAAACAGGGGTTCTAACAGATCTGAAAGGGGAATGGTCATTGGTACGCAAACCGCAACCTCCCCCTCCTCGACCCCGAGGCCAACCCATATGTAGGGAGAGCAGGAGGGACAGACGGACACAAACATCCGCTGGGGGTGGGGGGTGCACAGAGCAGGGGAATGCAACAAAAGAGGGAGAGAGATGGAGGTGACAGAGAGAGGAGGGGAGGGGAGGAGGTAGGCTCAAAGAACCTGCAGCAGGGCCATGAGAGATTAGAGGAATAGAGAAGTATATATCCAAAGAAAAAGAGGAGGATCAGGCCGAATGAGTGTGGACACTGAAGCACCTGGAAATGGAGAAACCGCTGACGCTAGGTCACATGACGAGGGACAGACTGGACACGCTAGGTCACATGATCCGGAACAACTTCCGACAGTTACCGTTTCAAAAACAGATGCCTCATTTATACTTAAATAAAAAGAAATAACTAAATATATAAACATAACAAAAAGCAAAAAAAGAAAACAAAAACCAAAGCGAGGGATTCATCCTGAAGGAAGGAAAAGCAAAAAAGGGGAAGAGAAAGAGAGAAAGTAGGACAGATCTAAAACAATGTGGAGAGGTGTGGAGAAGAGTGGAGAGGAGAGGAGAGGAGAGGAGTCACTCTGATCTGGAAGGACCAATTGAAGATAAGGACAAATGAATTGTACAACAAAAAGGTAAAATATTGAAAAGTACTGAGTCAATGAAATAAAGTGATAATAAAATGCTTCGTTAAAGGACATGAGCAGATCTGGGCGTGTTACTCAACATTTCCTCATCAGCACTGAGACACACACCTTACAATGGTGGGTTAGAGAGAAGAGCTGCATCAACCTTGTGGCACATTGTGTGTGAATGAGTGTGTGAGAGTCTGAGAGAGTGTGTGTGTGTGTGTGTGTGTGTGTGTGTGTGTGTGTGTGCATGTGAGAGTGCTTGTCTGAGAGTTTGAGAGATAGAGAGAGAGTGCATGTGTGAGAGTTTGAGAAAGATAGAGCGTGTGTGTTTGTGTATTTATGGTAATAGAAAAGCATGAGTGAGAGAGTGTGTGAGTGGGTGCATGCATTCACAGGTCAGGTATGCGAGCCTTCAGAGGCAGCTTAATGGGGATAAATCTGAAAGGATTCTTCAGTTCTGGGTACAAGAAAGAGAACAGAGGAACTTGTGTAGGTGTGTGTGTGTGTGTGTGTGTGTGTGAGTATGGGTGTGTGTGTGTGTGTGTGTGTGCATGTGTTAGAGAGAGAGAGAAAGAGAGAAAAAGAGAAATAGAGAGAGAGGGGGGAGGGATATCAACATCACACATGACCACTACACAAGGTGCTGGGTTTGGAAAGAGGAGGAGGGGGATGAGGAGAGGAGAGGAAACGAGGGAGGAGGAGGAGGAGGAGGAGGAGGAGGAGGGGAGGGCAGGCTGTGGTGTCATGTTCATTGTGGTCATTACCTTTTTGATCCACTTCTATTCAAGCATCGGAAAAAGAGAGGGAGAGAGAAAGACAGAGAGAGAGAGAGAAAAAAGAAAGTGAAAGAAAAAACAGGTGCAGGAAAAAGAGAAAATTGCGATTAAATAAAAGGCTGTCCTTTCTCCTTTCTCCATATTTAATCATGTAATTTGTCTGTGTTATGGTTTGCTGAGGAGCACAATCTTTAAAGAAAGGATGACTCAATGAGAATGGGCAGGGATATGAGCTCATCTTCATAACAACCGCCCCTCCCGCCCACCCGCCCGCCCCCGTCCCGCCCACTTTCCACCCGCACACACCCCCAAAATCACACGTCTTTACCCCTCCTTCTGTCCCCGACACCCCACACCCCACCTCCTCCACCCCTCCCCTCCATCTGCCCCTGCGAGGGAGGAAAAGACTTAGTTAGGATCTTCATCAGCTGTAAAAGAAAAAAAGAGAGAGAAAGAGATGGGGATGAGGAGGAGGGGTGGTGGGATGAGAGAAGTAAAGACACAGGGATACTAAATGGGATACTCTAAGATTTACTCACAGCCCTGAAATGGGTAAACGGCCATACAGTATCTTCCCCCCACTCACAGTGTGACTGCTCTCTGTGGTGTGTTAGTGATTGTCCAGTGCGTTGTGTTAGGGCAGTCGTGGGTTCAGTGTCTGTGTTAGGGCAGTAGTGTGTTCTGTGTAAATATATAGTGTGTGTTAGGACAGTTGGCTGGATGTTACAGTACAGTAGGGGTGAAAAGTAAGTAGAGTTCCTAACTGGTCTTGCGTATAAGGAATTTAACTTTGATACTCAGGCTTAATTGTCAAATATCTACATGAACCCTAGTCTGTATGTACTATGTACTGTAGAATGTTATAAACTTTCTGTGTATCCTATAATAAAAGGACTCATAATGCACACAAATGTATGTTTTTAAATTATGTACAGTGATGGTAAAATAAAGCTTAAACTTGAAATTAGGAGTTCATTCTGCTTTTAAGCCACCATGATCACTTTCACAAAAGATATGACACCCATATCAGCGATGTTAATGACTGTTACATTTCAAATGAAGCAAACGATTGGGATAGTGAAAGTACGTTTTAAGCTGAATTTGGCTTAAAAACCCAGAAGCAGATCGGCCCTGCTGGTGTGACCTTGGTGTTGTGTGTGTTGATTTTGGGCCAGCAATTCTGAAATCCCTCCCACCGATTTAACTTTACTGGTGTCTGACAGAGAGAGCATGGTTCTGGATTTATCAGTGAACACCAGACACAGAGAAGGGGGCGAAACACACTGCTTGGCAAATGGCAATGTGTCTCCCTCTATGGGACAAACCTGTTCACTGTAGGACTCTCCAACAGACCCTTTCTGAAAGACACTGATACGGCAATGGAGAATCACATAATTTTCCATTCAAAGGTGTCTGCTATGCAGGGAGACAGCACTGACCAATCATTTATCACTACTACTCATGAACTGATTGTCCATTGTTTTTTGAAAAAATGTAATTTTATAATATGAACATGGTCTAGTTTACTGCAGCACAGCCTCATAATATAACAGACATGATCTACAGGGAAATTGTATAAATGTTGACTCTCCTCTCCCTCCATTCCATAAACATCTCTTGAAAAACATGATCGACAAATGTACTCTCTCTTACACCATAAAGCAATTATGATTGTGACTCAATCCAAGGGCAGAAAAAAGCACTTGCACTTGACATTTTATGATCTAGATTAATGCTCAAAATGCCTGTCATTGGTAATTACCATGATAGATAATGCACTTGCATATGTAGCTAGCCAAAACAGCTAAAACATACATGCAGTTTGCAAGTAAGCTAGCTAGCTAGCTAACAGTCCCCATCGTAATATGTCAATAAGAACATAAGAACATATTATGACGAGAACAGGCCCTTCGGCCCAACTAAGCTCGCCATTACAATTAAGGAGAATCCAAAAATGCATCAAGTCTGGACTTGAACACAGCAATAGTCTCTGCGCCAACTACAAGACCTAGCAACCTATTCCATGTATTGATAACTCTTTGTGTAAAATAACAATACATTTTAAGCACACATTAGCTGAGTGAGTTAACTACAAGGTAGTAGCTAGTAACTGTGGTTAATTCATAATTCTGTGATTAGTTTTTCATGGGCCCTAATAGTTTGAAATGAACAATACATATTTGAGATGGCTGTCAACAGTAGCATAATTTTGAGTTTAAATTCAACTTCCTAACAACTGCATCAGTTCGAACAGATTTAAACATCGGTTGCCAAATTGACATATATCTTGGTATTCATCGTAGTGTCAAATATGCTGAGTGTGTGCCATCTAGATAGAACACAATGGCAGACTGCACATTTATATGCCTCATCTCTGCAAAGTTGAAAAATGGTAATATAGTAATGAACTAATTCACATTTGAATTATTTGTAAAAAATTAACCAGCTCAATTCACTTGTAACAGTGTATGAAATTATTTTGTAGCGAGAATTTTACTTTGCTACTGCCATTTACTTCAGTATGAATACCTGAGAAGCCAAAGAATTTAGTTGAAGTGATAATGTTGACCAGAAAATCCACCAGCCTCACTTGACCTTGCAAAATCATAATTCTTGAAATTTTGAAAATTGCTTGTTCACATGGCAAAATTACAAGCACATTGTGGGAAATTAGGTTAAAATAAAGCAAAATTTCACTCTTTGGTGGCAGTTGAAAGAAACTCTGTAAGAGAACGAATAAAATGGTTGTTGGCTGAGCATTTCCCACAGAGTTGGATCCACATTCTTCTTTTTTCTTGTTTGGTTTGAGAAACAGACTGAAACCAAGCTCCTGGATCCTGGTACCAGGATGTCTGCTGTCCAAACTACAATACCCCAGCTGGCCCAGTTTTTTTTTACCATTTTAAGCCATCTTTCAATGGAAATGTCAAAAATTTCCTGCTGGCTCTGTCTATTCCAACGGTGATTTTGAGTTGATTCTCTGATCTGTGATTGGTCAATGAATAGGTCAATTCTCTCTGCAGGAACAGCGGGGCTAATAAAATAGGCTTAAGACAGACTGTGGTGTACCCACTCATTGGCGCCAAACTGGAAGTAAGAAAATGGAGCCTCTTAGTTTTGGATTGGCACAGTTTGTCTTAACCCTGTTTTCATAGCCGTATGTGAAAGAAAGTGAAGTCACAACTTCTGTCTGAGGAAAAAATGATGTCTGACATCTTCTGAGCCTTTTTAAATGGTCACCAAATTATAGGATTTTGTATATAGGTTTTCAACAGTTAAATGGCAATTGGAGGTTGGTTTCATCGAGAGAGTCTCCTGCTGATTCCTGAACTTTCTCCAGTACTCCCTATCTCCAAGAGAACACCTGTTATAGCTGAAGACAGAGGGGGGGAGTGAGGGAGAGAGAGACAGATAGACAGGGGAAAGAAGCGGAAAGGACGGGTCACAGCATGGAGGAAAGAGCATGATAATAGGATAGACAGACAGAGGGATGGAGACAGGGGAGATGAAAAGAAGGGAGAGACATATGGAGAGTAATGGGGGAAAGGTGGTTTACAGGGAAACAGGGAGCGGGAGAAAGAGAGAAAAGGTTGGTTCGGTTAATGAAAGCTTGGTTGATGGCTCCGCCCTTGATGCGGTCTCTCCTCTTGACCTGAGAGAGAGGCAGAAAGCGGAAGGTTAGTTCCTCACTTGAACGGGACGCCATCTCACTTCCCTGTTTGATTCATTCACAGATTTACGTCTGACACCCCGCTGTGATCCTCACGCCAGCCCTACCTTCCCCTGTCCCTCAGAGGCTGCAGAGTTCATTGGCTCGCCCTCTCCTTCATTAGCGAGGCTAACAAAGGCGCCTGCATACAGGGGCAGCTGAGGTGACTGTGGGCCAGTCATTCCTCATTTCTATCACTCTCTCTCTCACCAGTAGGTATGCTATGAAGCCTCCCCTCATCCTGCTCTCTCTATAACTGTGTCATATTTAATATGAAGTCTCACTCATGACTCAACATCCAATTAACTGTAAGAGCCAATGCATGCTGGGTAGAAGGAACATTTTATACATATACATATATAGAAAGAGAAAGTGAGACAGAATAAGAAAGAGGGAAAGGGAATGAATGACAATAGTTATTAAGTATATGATCAAAAGATTATTTTTCAAGAGCAGAAGATTGAAAAATGGAAAAAGCAAACATATTTCAAAAAGGTCTTTTGTAATGTTGAGCGCTTAAGCATCTTGTGTAGCATAACAAGAATTTTCATGAATTTGCATGAGGACCGTTCATCACTGGCCATTTAATTAATCAGGAAAAAACTCTACAGAGGCACAGAGAACACACCCTCCCCACCCAGCCCCGCCCACCTCATCTCAATAATTAAGCAGAGATGTGCCGTCTCTCTTGCGGGCCGCCCAGCCCCGGGACAAGGTCTTCATCAAGCGTTCTTAATTGATTCTACTTTCTAATCATTCCCCTCTACCGGGTAAACTGGGATGGGCTGCTGGGATTATGGCCAATGGAAACACAGGACAGTGATAATTGGCTAGCTCTTCTGTTGCTTCAGATCAGGAGACTCCGCTGAACCCAAACATAATCGGGTCCTATATCCTATACAAATATGCCAAACCCTGTTTCAGCAGCAAAGAAAAATACCATTTACCGCAGTGGCTACTGCAGCTATTTATATCTTTGTCTTTCGAAGTTTGCAGCATCACAAAAAAAATCTTGCATGTGTGAGAGAGAGAGAGAGAACAGGTAGACAGTGAATCAGTCTGATGTGCTCTCGTGCGTTCTCTTTCTCTCGGAGGGCTACGAAAAGCATCGCTTCATGAAAGTGATGTGAAGATTCTGACTCACCAGGATACACCCACCCTCCTCTAGACACATCCCATAAGGACACACACACACACACACAGATACACACCAACACATGCGCCACAAACTCCTACACCCTACCCATCTATATATACCTATATATACGTGCACAAACACAAACACACACACACATACACACACACACACACACACACACACACACACACACACACACACACACACACACAGGCAACCCCTCCTACTTCCCCACAAACACCTGACAAATTATCAGCTGATTAGAACAAGTAGGGTGGAAGAGTGCCAAACTGTGACACCAGAGAGAAGAGAAGGAGGGGTGTGAGATAGAGAGAGAGAGAGAGAGAGCGAGACAGGGAGTGAGAGGGAGGAGGGGGGAGACTGACTCTGTTCCTGGATCTAATAAACTTAAATGGACAGGGAATAAGACTGAGGAGTTCCCCCCCTGTCCAGACACACAGCACACAAACACACACACACACATTCTCATATATATATATATATATGAGAATGAGGGCAGTTGACTTCAAGCCCTCGAGATTGTTGCTCTCATGAGGCAACCCGGAAATGGGAGGGGTGAGGATCTCAGAGGGGAGGGGCTGTCAACTAGCCAATTAAAATCAATACATTTATGAACATAAAAGGTGAAAATATAGTTTTCTTTTAATATTGTTGGTCTCAAGTGGGGAAAAAAGGAATGCTCCTCTCAAATCCTGCAAAAAAATTGAGAGAGAGAGAGACAGACAGATAGAGGGAGAGTTGATGGAAGGAGAACAAGAGAGATGGAGAGAGAGAGTGATGGGAAGAGAAACAGACAGAATTAGAGCAGTGATGCACAGGGAGAGTGTATGTCAGCGTTAATGAAAGAGGAGAAGTATGATGTACAACCATGGCATAGATAGAGGGAAGGCCAGTGGATGACAGAGAGGAAAAGAAAGAGAGAAAAGAAGGGAGGATAGCTGACAGAATGAGTGTGAGAGGATAGGGAAGACTGAGGTTAGATGTGTCGAGGCAGACTGGTCGGATGGCGTCCTCCTCCACGCCCCCTAGAGGGAGAGAAATAGAGAATTCACCCCTGCCCCCAACCCCCCACCCCTGCCACCCCCAGTTGCCCGCGATGCTCACATTCCCATGCCTCCCATTCCAACATCCCCACCAAACCCGCCCCCAACCCCCCCACACAAACCCATCCACCCGAATCCCAATCCCTGCCCCAAATCCACCCACCACCCCCACCCACCATCTTCCACCCTCCTCCCAACCACCTCCCCCCATCACCCCACCCCCCAGAAGAGGGCGTCGCCCCCAGGAAGACTCCTGTACAGTGAGGGGTCAATGCTGAGAGCAACACAACATGAAAGGGGAGGGGGACACAGTCTGCCAGGAGATTTCCACACGAGAAACAGCACCCAGCTTCTTCCATGTGTGTGTGTGTGTGTGTTTGCTTGTATCTGACTATGTACATTTGTGGAAATTCTTCATTTTGGAACAACATTATTACCATTTTGATTGTTTTTAAAGACAGAGATAATCTGCAATCCTACAGATGCTCTGTAATGTGAAACAGGTGTGCTGGAATGTCACACAGATATTCTGCAAAGTAACACAGGTAAACTGTAATTTAATACATGCCAAGCAACTGAACAGTAGTATGCTGCAATACAACAGACACACTGTAAGGTGATACAGCTACAATGTGATACAGACACTGAAATGTAATACAGGTACTCTGTGCTAAGGATGCTGCAATATGATACAGACAGTAATATAAAATAGGTAACCTGCGCTGTGATATGGACATTGAATTGTAATACAGGTATGCTATAAAGTGATAGCTTGCGTAATGTAATACAGGTACTCTGATGTGATAATTATGTACTTTGTACTGCGATTTGAATAGTGTAATATAATACAGATATGCAATAATGTGATATGAATGCTTTAATGTAATTTAGTCACTGTAATGTCAGTACAGGTGTCCTGCACTGTTGTACAGCTGGTCACTGTAATGTGATAGAGATATGGTAATGTGTGGCGTTTTCTGGCCTGGGGGGTTTGGGCTGGAGTGG